>JARHVA010000425.1:5515000-5516091 GCA_037957365.1 Torreya grandis | reverse complement strand
TATCTATAATCAATAACTCATCTTTCGTCAATAGTGTCATAACACAAGGAATCAACTCTTACTCTCAAGCATTATTCCAATAAATTTAAGTCTCCTACAATAATAAACTACCCCAAGTTAGTTTGTTAATTATCTCTACCATGAAAATAAGACTAATTTACCCTCTTAGTCTTAAATAATAAAACAACTCTAGTTTTTAAGTGATGGTTATGTAATTTTGAACCCTAAAAATAGTAGATGTTATACATTCACCACCATGATTATGTCATCACCAGTGTGTGAAGATTGGCAGTTTGATCCCTAATGGAGTAGTTTTGTCCATTGATCGTATCATTCTAACCCCTTCACCACCAACATCCCCCTAAAAAAACCTCATCACTATTTCTTTCAAAACACAAAATTTTTAATCGATTCCTAATCTCACCCATCCTGCACACATTAAAATTTTTTTTTTAAAAATAGCTAGAATTTTGGTATGTTTTAAGTAAAATAAAAAATTTGGGGCAAAAGAAGAAAAACTAGTAAAAACATACCTAGCCATGCCCTGCTCCACCTACCATTGGTATATTTTCCATCCTCTTCTTGTTCTCATTATTTTGACTATTTTCTTGCTTAAAACTTTAACATGCCATCTACAACTCAAAATATCATAGAGTGAATTTGCATAAATGAATATATTTTTGACAAGTATTTGAATATATAGGCCTCCAAATTAGTTGTTCTAGTTTGAAAACTTTATACATTTTAAATATTATATCATTAATTATTATTTTCATGGGTATAATTCATTATTTCTAGATTATATGACCGATGCATCAAAATAGAAAATTGAATGGTTTTCTATATTTTGTAGCACATCTTATGGGTTTGTAGGTAGATGAAAACTTGATGTCATATTTTATCCCTGATGGGATGATTCAGGTAATATGATATTCCATACAAAAATGGTAACTACTGTCATTCACAAATTGATTCCATAATATATTGTCTACGTTTTCATTAAATTTCATATGATTCATAGATTTTTTTGGCATGCTACAAGGAGTCTCTCTTGGCTTTATTATGCCACCAAGATAAGTAAGGTATGTATT
>JARHVA010000425.1:5475000-5510000 GCA_037957365.1 Torreya grandis | reverse complement strand
TTGTCATTATAGATGAATGAAAGATAAAAGTTAGACCATTGGACCTAAATGTCATATCCCCACATTAACAATATTGTGTTATTGACTCAAACTGGACATCAAATGTGGAGCTCTGTTACTATCAAATCATCTATCATTGTGTCCTCACCCACCCTTGATAATATAAAATGTCCAATAAAATATGTTACCACCTTAAAATCTATATACCCCCTTTATATGGGTCTAGGGCATGTAAATCCAAATCCTTGCAATATATCTAGCTTTGGTGTATGATATGGGTAATCTAGTATTTGATACCATTGCTCAAGCTTACCATGAAGTGGAATGTCTCCTCTCGACATAGCTCATTTCTTCAACATATGAAGAAACACACCACCTCATTTTCCACTATCATGTCCACTTAAAATATTGGATCATTATCACTTAATAGTATGCAAAAAAATTGAAATTAGATTAGTGGTCATGGGTTTCGAGTGAGGAATGATTGCAAATTTACAATTTTGTTCTAGAAAATACACTACATGAAAACATTAGAAACACCACTCCCAACATAACTTTCAATTTAGAGGCAAATAATACTTTTATTTTCTAGAAGACAGTCATGATGTTTGTGTGAACATTTTCTAGAAGATAGTCATGATGTTAGTGTGAACATATAAAAATATGAATCATATTTTTATTGAATAAATTGAAAGAAATTGTGCTATCCAAACACACTGAACGGGTGATGGTTAATGTCATTGATAATTATCCAGCAAGTTTTCATTACTGAAAACATCAAGCATAATCTTCTTAGTGGACTATGTTCATCACTGGGTTGAGATGGAAGAAGAATGGGAAGATAGAGGTGTATCCAAGGCACATCATATTGTAACATCTCTACATAATTTTGACAAAGTGAGCATGGATATGCTCCAAATCACCTCTAATTTTAACAACCATTTGAAACTCACCAGTCGAAACCTACCACAAAGGAACAATATGGACAAGTTAGAGGATAATATATGCACAATAAAGAGCTTAATTTCCAAATGTAACAGTAACACCATAGCCAAAATGCTCCTCTAGAGTAGGCCAAAATAAGTCCTTACGTACACAGGTACAGTCGACAATCTACATCGATTCATTCAAAATTTATATAACGGCAACAATAGCTCTAAAGAATTGAGTCATGCACAATAGATGATGAAAATGTCCATGACATGTTTGGAGGAGGAGTTTTACAAAATAATGTTATGTAACAGTGAACCCATCTATTCGAGTGGCTGGTTATCAACACAGCAATATATATTATCCTATTCAAGCATATAGGATAGCATCACTAGTTACACCAGCTGCTTCTTCTCTAACAATAATGATGATAACAACAACTCCAATTTTGACCCTCTGATTACTAACAATCTCCCAAATCGATGTGGTTCTATTAGATACGATGTTAAATTTGAGAAATATAGAGTAGTGCATGGCGATTAATGGGTACCAAATGGAATGCATTTGAGTATTTTTCTCTCACTAGAAATTCTGTGGTGGAAGAAATTTTATACAATCTTAGCATGGAGAAGGTGAGGTTGAAATATGTTTGGAGAATGGACCAACAATTACTAAAAGAAAAGAACAAGCGATGGATTTATAATGAAAAAATCAGCATCAAAATTTTGTTTGCTAGAGAGAAGCAGCTATGTGATGAGGTGTATGAGGGGCTTGATAAGATGAAGTAATTTTGTTTTTCTAAAATCATGAAGGACTCCACATCTAGGATTATGTCCTTAGTAAAATCAATGGCCGACAGTAGCCAAGGTTTCGAAAGGACTTTTCTCATTCTAGACCTGTATCAAACCCTCACCGATCTCATGCTCAAGTTGGATGCCACATATTGTCAATCTATGTACCGAAGCCTGAAAAAACAAGCCAACCTAGTTCTGGTCTAGCTGGGTGATGTGGCATGGGTGATTTTGGTAGATTTTGAGAATTCCCTCTGATAAAGATAATTCCAAGGCCCCCATTGCTAGTGGCACGGTTCATTATCTCACTAGGTACGTCATGAATTATCTTACTTTTCTCTCAGATTAAAGTTGTTCAATTTGGAAATAAAAGAGTAGATGAAGAGGCATGGTGGATGGGTGGTGAAAAGGTAAAAAATAGAGCTCTAACACTATACTAAAGAGCTGTTAAATAATACATGATGGTAAAGCATACATAATTGCTCAATTCTGAAAATAATTAATAGGTGAAAGAAAGATAATTTTTTATTCAATGAAGAATTTTGTTATATTTCAGTAATCAAAAGAGCTCAAGATAGCTGAATTAATAGAGTTCTAAATAAAACTAAAAAGGTAAACACATGTTGTAGTTGCTAAAAACCAAACATCTCTATGAAAAATAGTCCACATGCAATTGCATGGAAAGAACGAACAATAATAAGTTAAAAATAGATAAATCACATGCAATTAGATTGCATGAAAAAACACTTTAAAATTTTAAAAACTCAATAAACTAGTAGTCAACAAGTTGCAGTTGACTATTTAGATCATGCACTCCTTCAATCTTCCATTGGATGACCAACGAGGATGAGCCGTAACTGATGTCACAAAGCTTTGGTAAAAATATCAGCTACTTGTATAGAAGTAGGATAAAGCTGTAACTAAACTTACTCATCTTGTACCAAATCTTGAATGAAATAATGTCGGATCTTGATATATTTCAATCTAGCAAGAAATATAGGATTCTTCGTCATAGAAATGGTGTTTCTATTATCACAAAAAAGTGTAGCTGGATGTTCCTATATCAAATGTAAATCATTCAATATTCTTCAAATCCATATTTTTTGATGACTTGTTGTTGCTAATACAATATACTCTACTTCTCTTGAAGAGAGAGCCATAATTTTTTATTTTTTTTACTCCAAGATATAACTCTAGAACCAAGTGAGAATAGACACCGAGATGTAGATTTTCTATCATCAACATAAATAGCCCAATCAGAATCTATATAGCCAACTAGCTCAATTTTTTTAGTGGAATAATGACGAATGCCAAAATTTTTGTACCACTCACATACCATAAGATGATATTTACAGAATGCTAGTGGGACTCATCCAGATTCTGCATGAATCAAAAGATGAGATTCACAACATACATAAATTTCAGGTCTTGTTGTAGTGAGGTACATAAGGCTCCTAACCAAACTTCTATATAAAGTAGGATCCACTTTGGACCTTGCATATTCCTTGGTTAATTTATCATCAAGGGCTATGGGAGTTTCAACTATTGTGCATGTCATCATTCTAAACCTTTTCAATAAATCAGATACATATTTTCTTTGACAAATGAAAATACCTATTATTTGTTGTTGTACTTCCACACCAAGAAAATAATGCATGAGTCCCAGATTTGATATTTCAAATTCTTTTTCCATTTCTTCTTAAAACTTCTCCATGAGATTTTTACTATTTCTTGTATAAATAAGATCATTGACATAAAGATAAACAATGAGAATATCATTACCAATATGTTGGACATACATCGTTAGCTATCAATGGCTTCTACTGAATCCCTTCAATAAATAACCATTGGCTCTTTGCATCCAGGCACAAGGAGCTTACTTCAACCCATAGAGATATTTTTTCAACATGTAAACCAATTGTTCTTTAACTAGACTTTCATAACCTATGGATTGTTCTTCATAGACTTCTTCATCTATATAACCATTTGTTAAGCACAAGCTTATACTGAGAGGGAGGTGGGGTGTGAATCAGTATAAGATATATTTTTTGATCTCAACTATAAATCTTAAATCTAAAAACTCAAATTACTCGACAATTATTTTATTCAAAGCAATCAAAGAATAAAATATAAAACCACACAATGCAAATACACATAAATTTGTGTGGAAATCCTTTCGAAAGAAAACCATGGAGAAAGTCTCTTAATATAATTTTCAAATATTCATAGGCACTAACCTATAGGAGACACCAATCCCTAATTACAATTTGCAGGAACCAACCCATAGGAGCACCAACCCCTTCCACCAAGCACCAACTCAACTTTAATTCATGAGTACTAACTCATAGGAGCACAAACCCCTTACAAAAACTCTTCTTACCACTGTAGATCTGTTGTTAACTCAACGAATGATGGAACCCTTCTTTTCTCTCTTTCTTCTCTCAATGATTTTTTAATGCAATTTCGGCTCTTCTCACACACTTCTCTTAGACTTGAATGATATAAAATATATTTCAAGTGCTTGTTCATCTTTTTTTTTTCATCCACTCATCTATCCTTTTATAGCCTTTGCTACCTTTTCTCAAGAGGGGTACCCATTCCAAGAGACACCTCTTCCCAAAAAGATGTGTTTTTTTAATTTATTTTATTTAAATAACCCAAGTGAGATAATTTTCTTTTTTTATTGTTTAGTCAACTTGTTGTTTATTTAAGTGTTACTCATAAATTAATTTATTACCTCCTTAAGATAAAACGCTAGCCCATTAGACAAATCGCTACCCTAGAAAAGAAATCGCCAGCCTATTAACCAAAGCATTGGTCCTTTCCATAGGTATATTTCTAATTATTTATTGTTGGCATATGATCACTACTATGCATATTATGATCACTGCTATGCTTATGTATTTGACATCAATGACTATGTTGACATCAATGACAATATTTCCAATAATATCCCCCTTTGTCATTGATAGAAACCTTCCAAAAATATCTTTTTTTTGCAGCTTCCCATCTTATTTTTTGCAACTCTCCCTTGTTTTAACTCCGCTTACTACCATTTTCCTCCTTTGAAATCAATGGTAAATGGTCATCTAAGGATCTGAATAAAAAACAATGTTTAGCTCCCCCTTAACCAATGATTCTCTTGATTTTTAATGAGTAGAAGCAAAGGATATTACTCCCAAATTCTATCATAGGTACTCAAATGTTTCCTTTGGATGTGGCATAGTGAAGTTATCTACCATCTGTTCAGATGTGGAAACATATTCCAATTTTACTTATTATTCTTCCACCTATTCTCTTAAGAAATGATACTATATAGGGATAGTCTTAATTTTAGAATGCATAACTGGATTCTTTGAAATACTTATTGCACTAGTATTATCATAGAATATGGAGATTAGATGATCATACTCTAATTTGATATATTTCAAGGTTTGTTTCATCTATAGAAATTGTGTATAACATATCGCTACCGCTATGTACTCTACTTCTGTTGTGGATATAGATACATACTTATGCTTCTTACTCAACCATGATACTATGCTATCTCAAAGAAAGAATGATCCTCCACTTTTATTTTTTTCTATTATCTACACAACCTACCCAATATGAATCCATGTACACTACCAATGTGAAGTCTTTACCTCTTGGGTACCATAACCCATATTCCAAGGTTCTCTTTAAATATCTAAAGATACGTTTCATGGCTTGCACATGTGTTTCTTTTAGATCTACTTGAAATCATACAACTATACCCACTCCTTCCACGAAATCTAGCCT
Source organism: Torreya grandis (assembly GCA_037957365.1). NCBI lineage: Eukaryota > Viridiplantae > Streptophyta > Pinopsida > Cupressales > Taxaceae > Torreya > Torreya grandis. Next base: position 5,504,499 of record JARHVA010000425.1, on the reverse strand, counting down.
AGATGCCATCACATATAATAAAATCCCAATCATTGATCTATAAATAGTTTGATCAATATTCAGAGATTCATCATCTTTGCTCAACTTTGTACCTGTAGCCATAGGTGTGCTAACAAGGGTAAATTCCTCCATATGGAATTTCTTCAACATCTCCTTCACATACATGCTTTGGGATATGAATATTCCTTTGTTGGATTGAGAGATTTTTAAACTAAGGAAAAATGATAGCTCACCTAACATGGACATCTCAAATTCCTTTTTCATATCTTTAGTAAATCTCTTAGACATTTTATCATTATCTCCTACAAAGATTATATCATCTACATACAACATAATACTTAACTAGTGATCTCCTTCAATTTTGATGTAAAGATTACTATCAGCATATCCTCTCTTGAATCTTTGGTCTTTTAGGTATTTATGAGGCCTAGCATACCATGCTCTAGGAGCTTGTTTCAATCCATACAAAGCCTTCTTTAACTTACACACATAATCCTTATTTTTTTATAAGAGGAATCCTTCTGATTGTTCAATGTAAACTTCCTCTTCTAGATTACCATTTAGAAATGATAATTTATAATTCATTTGATAGACTTTGAAATTTTTAAATACTAAAAATGCAAGAAACTGATAAGAGGAATCCTTCTGATTGTTCAATTTAAACTTCCTCTTCTAGATTGCCATTTAGAAATGCTAATTTAAAATTCATTTGATAGACTTTGAAATTTTTAAATACTAAAAATGCAAGAAATATTTGAATTGCTTCTAGTCTAGCAATAGGAGCAAAAGTGTCTTTAAAATCTACACCTTCTACTTGAGCATACCCCTTACATACCAAAATTGATTTGTTTCAAGTCACATGGCCATTTTAATTCTATTTGTTTTGAAAAACCCACTTAGTGCCAATCACATTCTGATCCATTGGCCTCGGTACAAGTTCCCAAGTCTCATTCTTCTTAATTTGATCTAACTCTTCTTCCATTACTTTTACCTAATGTTTAACATGACTAGCTTCAAAAAAATTCTTAGGCTCTACCTTGGATAACAAAGATAAATTTACATGCTCAGTTATACTTACAATTTTTCTTCTAGTTTGCACCCCAGCATCAATGTTGCCAATGATCTAACTTTTAGCATGATTCTTCTAAACAAAGCGAGATGGTGCTTTAGTGTCCTGCCTTTCAGATACACTCAATTTTTCAAGATTTTAATCTTCCCCTTTTTTTTCTATAATATTAGGTATTTATAAAGGCTCTTCTGAAGGTTCTTTTTCCATTTGATTCATGATCTCATCAATTCTAACACTAGCACTTTCTATGATAGTTTTTAGACTTTTGTTATGACATCTATAGGCTTTGCTTTTGATGAAGTAGCCAAGAAAAGTTCCTTCATCAGCTCTTGAGTCAAATTACCCAAGTTTCATTCATTTTTGTTGATAAAACATTTACTTCTAAACACTTTGAAATGTTTGACCAAAGCTAGTCTTCCTTTCCACAATTCATAATGAGTTTTATCATTATTAACTTTGATTTACAATCTATTTAAGATATATACTATTGTATTAACTACTTCTCTCTAGAATCTATCTAATATCTTAGATTCATTCAACATAGTTCTATCCATCCCTTAAATGGTTCAATTTTTCCTTTCCACCACTCCATTTTATTATGGAGTCGTTGCAGCTAAGTATTTTCTCTTAATTATATGATCTTCACAAAACTCAAATAATTCATTCAAAATAAACTCACCTCCTCAATGTTACCTTAGGCATTTTATTTCCAATTCTTTTTCATTTTCTACTAATGCCTTGAAAGCTTTAAACTTTTCAAATGCTTCTAATTTTTGTTTTAGATAGGCTATCCACATCATTCTAGTATAATCATCAATGAGAAACATAAACTAGCTCTCACCTTGCATGCTTTCAGTTTTGGTACAACCAAAAAGATATGTATGAATCAGCTCTAGTGGTTTGATGTATGAATATTCCTTCATTTTGTACCTTTCTCTTGTTTTCTTCCCATGTTGACATTGCTTGCATATAGTGCTTGAAGGTTTTGTTATCTTGGGCATATCTCACACATCTTGTTTAATGCTAATTTTCACAAGATTATCAAAATTTATATGTCCTAACCTTCTATGCCATAGCTAGCTCTCTTCAACTTGACTCAGACAAAATTTCTCTCCTCTCATTTTTCCAAGCATGTGTTTGTATGATAGATTGGATATGGTTAATCGGTGAGAACGGTAATTAAACTTATCTAAAATAGGGGTTGTATGAGTTAAGACTCAATTAAATGTGTAACACTTGAGATGAAAATGTTGGATAAATGAATACACCCATAATTTTGAAGTTATTCAGAATAAAAATGACTTGAGTTTCTATGGAGGGAGAAGATTGATGTTGAATCAAACATAACTCAAAGAGATGCAAGGAGTAGAGAGGTGCATACAGTATGGATTATGTTATGCCTTGAGGTGACCAGTAAAGAATAATGAAGTAGGAATGACATTATACCATGGGTGAATTTGGAGAATATAATAGAGTATACAAGGCATTGTCATGTGAGCAACTAAAGAAAATTGTAAGTGCAAAGATGCACTGACTAGTGCGATAACTTCCAAAGAACTATATATAGTGAACTAGTTCCAAGGGTGATGGTGACTGAATAAGGTAAATAATAGATAGAGACTCCATTTTAGACATGTAAAAATATGTGTACTAGTGTGTTATTCCATTATTCCTATGTGAGGAAAAAAGATAAGCCACACTAGTGTCATGAGAGTTGCAAAGTTTAATTGGTGAAGTATATAAGGGGATAGAAACCCTCATTTAGGGAAGTTACATGAGAAACTTCCCAAGGAATAAGAGGTATCCCTAGCCAATTCATATGACTATCAAGAGTTAATTTTAGGATTAATATACTAAATCTAAGTTGAATTAAGGTGTTGATTTGGGATGTGACTCAGGCTATGAATTTGATTCATACATGTTCATTTGGCCCAAGTTTGAAACTAACACTAATGTAATATGTGAAAGATACAAATCTATGGATAATTTTGATTAGATTTAGGTTGAGGCATAGTGTGGGTGTCATTCAATTAGTTTTATTACCTTTGGATTATTCAATAGGATATTGTTCTAGTACCACACACTTTGGCTGTAGAGTCACTACATAGTCATAAATAATTTATTTACAATAGATAAATAATATATAGCTTATATTTACACTAGAAATTTAATGTGGTTGATAAATCCCACTCAAATAGCTAGGTCAGTTTATCACTGTAACAACCTACATACTAAAATGGTTGAAAGTAACTATAAAATAAATAATCATATTTTTTTTTTCTTATTTGCATTCAGATGTTATGAGGATAAACATTACCACGTCAACTTATGGTTAAGAGAATTGACACATAGAAAAGTATATATGGAGATAAACATTCACGAAGGCTTTACTAATGAAATGTCACATCTATCAATGTAAACTACAGTATGAAGAAATGAAAGATACAAGATAGACTCTAAGACCTCAAATTTTTATCCCCACATTAGCTGCATTACATCATTGATTCAAACTACATAATAGATCTAAATTCTTGATACCTCATCAATCCTTGATAATAGTAAAAATCCAATCAAATATGTCTCCACCTTGTAAACTAGAGACCCCTTTATAATGGGTGTTAGTCAAGAAAATTAAACAACTACCTTTAATATAGGTCTGGTACATAATGTCAGCCCTATGGTCTATTATATCACTTGAAATACCTTGTCATTTCTCCTCACCATCACCACTCATTTAACCTTAAAATATTTCACTTTTTTCATGTGTTGTATGGTGTTTTCCTTTCTTCCAATGGGTTTATTAAGACAATTTCATGTGTTCTTAAACATGATGCAATTGTTCAAGGTATTAATATATTAACATCATGGATGAATATGATCTAAAAGATAGACTTTGGGATCTCAATGTCTTATCTCCACATCAAATACATTATAAATCTAATTCAATCTACATATCAAATGTGGATCCATATTGTAATCTAATCAACTAACATCACATCCTCATTCACCATTGAAAATATAAAATAACCAATCAAAGATGCCACCATCATACAAGCTACATACCCCTTGGCTATTGGTGCAGCTCATGTAAATCCAAATACATGTAATAAATCTAGTTTTGCTGTACGATATAGACTATCTACTATATGATCTTGAATATACATGTTTTCAACTATGGAAAAATGAGTTTCCAAAAATTGTCAAATAAATCAATTCACAACATTATGCTTTCCATCTAATAACATTGTCTATTAAAGATTCACTCTAAATAATTGAACTAAAAAATATTCTTCATGGATTTTTCCAGAAATAGCTTAATAAAGACTAAGGGAACCTCAAAGCCCTCCAAATTCTAAAATTCAAATCTCAAAATCATTAGCTTTCAACTAAGTCGAATTTACTTAGGACTCAACCAAAATAAAATTGTAAACAAAATAAATGAACAATGTATAAACCCTTAAAAAAATTAAATTATTGGAACAACTATTATCAATATTTATTTTTATATCTTTAATACCAAATCACATATTGTGATCATAAAAATTAAAACCAATAAATATTTGTGATTTTCACTAGACATCTATATCTATAAATAATTGTGGACTGTGAAAGCCATAAATATCAAAATTTTAATTCTTTGATACATTGATAAAATTTATTTAAAGGTAATAAAAAATGAACAATTAAGGCAATATGCAGCATGGAAGAATTGAAACTAAAAAATAGAATCTGAGACCCTAATGTGTTGTCCCCATATTAAATCATTTCATTATTGATTCAAGATACACATCATATATGGAGTCTTACCAAAATCAAATCAAATCTCATGACATCTTTATCCAATATTGACAATAGAAAACAACTAATCAAATATGCGAGCACAAGGCAAGATATGAAACCCTTTATAATGGCTGATGGTGATGTAAATCCAATAACTATCATCAATCTAGGCCTATTATATGATATCACCTAAGATACATTGTAATTTCCCCTTACCATTACTACTCATCTCACCTTGAAATATTTCACCATTTGTATATTTTTTCATGGGTATTATGTAGATTGTGTTAGGGAATATATGAGGCACTAGAAACCCTCACTTAGGGAATTTTCATAAGGAAATTTATAGCGAGTAAGAGGTCTCCATAGACAAGGAATATTTTTTTAATGATAATATTTTGGCGTTCATGATGTAGATCAAGGTTCATTTGAGTAGTCAAATTGGGATATGATTCAATATCTTAGTTTAACTTGTCTGTGGCTTTGACATAAGTTGGGCACTTAAATTGATGTAATGGATGTAGGATCTAGATGTATGGCCATGTTAGGTTAGTTTTATAGTGAGAAATTTTGTGGTTGTCATTGAATTAGTGATCCCACTTGCAAAAGGCTCAGTACAAGATGGACACAATGCCATGTTCTTTGGCCACATAGTCACTATGTAGCACATCACTAATTAACTTAGAATAGATAAATAATCACAAATTCTATTGACACTAAAAATTTAATATGTTCAACAAAACCCACTCAAATATCATAGATAATGTACATTGTTGTATCAATATAAATACTAGCATGTTTGAAAGTAACTATAAATCATATTTTTATTCGTATTTGCATGCAAGTATCTGAAGATAAAAATATAGCCACAACAAATTATGGTTGAGAGCTTTAATAAAGATCAAATTATACCTAAAAAAGATTATTCCTTATGTATTTTATAATAAAATGTCACATTTGTCAATCCAATTTATAGCATGGAAGAACATAAGTTATAAGATAGACTTCTAGACCTCAACATCCTGTCTCCTCAATTGTGGCTTTACATAATTTATTTGATCTACACTATAGACATGAATCCCTAGATCAAAGTAAATTTCCAGATGACTAATTTCATATTGACTCTCCCTTTAAACATTGTTCTCAATTATGTAGAATGCATTATCTTTAAATGTAGGGATAGAATTTAATGGTCAAACTTGCTTTTAAAATATAATTTTTACTGTTTTAAATAAAATTGTGCCTTTCATTCTGCATCTTGATATTTTCTATGATATTACCACTATCCTCAACTTATTTTAGTTACTGATAGTGAATGGTCATTTTGTAGTTAAATTTGTTGATTTTAACATAGTTTCTTGAAATAGAAAAGCCTTTTCTAAATTACAATTTCACATGCAACAGTTACTGATGGGTCTAGTGGAACCTTTTTTAGCCACAACTCGAACAAAAAATACATGTAGGTAAAAAAGTTTAATTAAATTGTGTGTGAATTATTTATTGCATTTGAAGGTATTTCATCTCTTGCGCTTGGGTATTTTATATTTTGAGGTATTTTATTTATTTTAGTTGTGATTTTTGGATACCTTACATATCATCCTTATCAACTCACAATTTATGTTTCCTTTATTTCTTGAAGTCTAGAGCTACATGTTGTATTTGTTACTTGTTTAAGTCCTACACTCTTTCCATACCACTAAAACTCTTTTACTATTAGCGATTTATAAGAAGTTACTATTATACACTATTGGAATCTCAATATTTAACAATGGCTTTTATCTTGGTGGAGTTTTTGGATACAATTTTAGTGTGATAATTTTAATTTCTATCCTTTCATGTCTTATGTTAGACTCATCATCAGAGAGGAATCCTATGTCTCACTAAGAAAAATTAATGCGAGACTAATCTCAAGACTTAAAATATCTTTATCATCTACTTAATTCTCTTGAGTTGTGATATATTTAGGGTTGACCATATTAATTTTATTTTGTGTCATCTATCTATACTGAATAATCCTCTACATTTTTACCAACACTTTGATCAATGCTAAAGAATATTTCACATGTTTACCAATGATATTATGTATGACTTCCTTGGCATTTACTAGTTTACTTATAATAACAAGTTTAACTATGCTTTTCCATCTTACTCTTTCTACATGTAATATTAGTTTATTTATAAGAACTAGTTTAAGAAATGATATGATTTCTAGATATGGCTACTAGTGATTTTTGGGTCTTAATCTATTCAAGCAACACTAATAGTAATAATCACTCTTCATCTTTCTAAAATATAACACTTTTTCAAAATATTTGATGTGTCATTTCTATTAATTTTTTGGTATTAATCATGAAATCATTTATCATTTCTCATTTAATATTAGAATCTCTTGCTAAGATACTCAACACCCATTTCAAAAATATCAAAATGAAACAATTCATATTAAAAAAGTTTAGTTACAGTACTAGCTACTTGTCATCTAATTGAGATATCTATATATAATACAAGAAGAAGATCACATTCTTAGTGATAAATATTCAAAAATGTGTCACATGAGAAATTCATGGAAGGTGTTTTCAGTCCATGAGCTCTACCATCTATAATCAGAGAAAAAAGGTGGTTCATTAAGTTATCAAAATATTATGCATAAACTATATTGAAAGCACCATAATTATAGACATGGAAACTATAATATTTAACATAAACTATACTCTATTATACATGTTTTAAAGTTATCTTTTTTTTAGGAAAGTTTGATTCAAATGTGGGTTTCATTGGCAATCCCTCTTTTATACATGAATTTTCCTCCATTCTTGTGTATGGGTCTGAAGCTATCTCTAACATGAAATAACCTATCTATAGAGATTAGTCTATTGTATAGCAGTGGATTAAAATCCTGATCCTTGATGATGGATCTACCAATTTATTATTTGGGAAAGGAAAATGCGTTGAATCTCTCTTAAACCCCTTGACTACTAGTTGTTGGATAATGGCTTGGGTTATGTCAAAGAAACGTATTTTTTAAGGTTTCATTATATGTCATTATTCGATACCCGAGAGAGCGGAGTCTATGGATCTTTTTCTCTATCTCTCTAGTGTTAAATTAATGGGACTCAAAGATCTACATTCAACTTGCACTGAATGCACTAGTTTGAGCTATTTTGGTGTGGCTATCAACCCTTCTATGTAGTAATTTCTAAAAAAATATAGTAACTAGTTCAAATTATATAAATTGAAAACATGTCAATATATAATTAATTATATCAAATTCTAGTAACTAACTCAAATTAATTTAAATGAAAAGCCTAAGAATATACAATTTATTCTATCAAATTCTAGTTCCTTGAACTCAAATTATTTAAATTGAAAACCTAAGAATATATAGTTAATTCTATCAACTTCCAATACTTAACTCAAATTATTTAATTTAAAAAATATATAATTAATTTCATATTTAGTTAATTCAATAAAATTCTAGTACTTAATTTAGATTATTTAAATTAAAATAATGGAAATATATAGGTAATCTATCAAATTGTAGTAACTAACTCAAATTATTTCAATTGAAAGCGTGAGAATATATATAATCATGTTTAGTTATAGGTACTGGAATTTTATAGAATTAACTAAATATTCTTAGGATTTTAATTTAAATAACTAAAATACAGTACTAAAATTTGATATAATTCACTAAGTGTGAAATTAAATTAACTCCAATTAAATAATATGTTCATGTGTTATCACTTGAGGTATTTAAAAAAATAATGATTATGCATTGAATAGAATATTGAGTTTGACTTTGATTATAATATGTATATCTAGGCACAATTTATGAGACTAACATTAAATATAATTACATTAAATTTATTAAGTTTGGTTTTGATTATAATTTTTATTTTATATGAATTCTTAAAAATGGAATCTATTTCAATTTTAGCTCAATGTTTTGAATCATCAACAATGCTTTATCATCATTATAAGTCTTTTTGCCCCGATGATCAATTATGGTTAGTGATACAAAATGTCAAGTGAAAAAAGGGTCAATGCTTCTAAAATCATTAATCTAATAAATTTATAGACCATGAAAACATAAAATCTCTATAATTTTTAGACTTAAACAAAATTTATTAATTATTTAAATATATTTATGTTACATTTAAAAAAAATATAATACATCTTTCTTAAAAATATGGAAATACAATTACATTATTTTGATGATATTTAATGTTAATATATATATTTATTAAATACTTTTCATAATTTTATAATTTAAAAATAAAGAATTACAATTATTAAATCATAAATAATAATACAAACATTTGATATCTATTTATTTTTCTTTTAAAAATTTTTAATATTTAAATTATTGAAAAAAAATTAATTTTTATACTATATAATATAATTATGAGAATTTTGTTTAAAATATTATATATACAAACCCGATCCCCAAAAAAAAAAAAAAATTGACTATTAGTTTGTTTCTTACATACCTCTCCCAACATTGGTTTCTTGTTTCTCAACTTCAATGCCATCACAGTTCCTTGTTTCTTCTTTCTTACCACATAGGTTTCTACATTGGAGTACGAGCAGTATTGGAACATGTTGTTGAATTGGTCATCTTCCAATAATACAGTAACTTGACTAGAGTATCATTCATTGTGGAGAATTATCCTAAAGCTCTGGAGTCGTTTCCCTAGACTTTTAGGACCACAGGCTCTTAAATTGCCTACATGTGCAATAAATGGTCATATCCAGCCGAGTGCTCCTAATGAAACCTTTGTCCCTGATGACCGTAGATTGAAATATTTGTTCAAAAGAACTCCTGCAGGGACCAAATTTGCATAGCATCCAAACCATTCTGATCCTGAAAATCGGTTGCAGTCTTTGCTCTCAATGTATATCTTTCTTAGAGCTCGAAATATATCAGAAGTAGTACCAAAAATGAGACCTCTGTTTCAACTGGAATATCTAGAAATTGTCTTTATTGGTACTGCCCCTTATTAATGCTGAACAAGTTTATCTCTCATTTCTTCTTCCTACAGTTAAAAAAGCTTGTAACACACCCTCCATTTCAATTACCAAACATTTGTTTTTGCCCTTTTACTTTGTCTCTATTATATTGCCGCGGATAGAACCTACGAGATCGAATCTGCAAAATATCAGTTCAGATTTGAAACTGTATTATATTGACGCGGATAGAACCTGCGTGGTACCGAGGCTCCACCCATCATTCACTTATCCAGATTAGATCTAACGAGCAAAACGAGCAAATAAATCGCTCATTAGACCTTTGAGATCAAATACAATATCCAAATATATGTCCGTTTTGGCGTCCAGATTAAATACTTTTTAACAGAAAACAAATATTCTCTTAGACGTCATACAATATCCAAATATATGTCCGTTTCCTCAGCCATTCCTGCCCCAACACATATTTGATGTCGGAATCTTTCACCTTCTTAGTGATGTAGTAGAGGTTGTTCATGAGAAACAGGTGCGACAGTGCCACGTCTTTATACAGTTCGGCATTTGTCTCGAGCTTGCACAGGAGGAGGAAGACGTTGCAGAGGGGAGGATGAACCTTAAAGGTCATCGTTGGGCAGCACCTTCGGTAGCTTCATTGGTGTGTCAGACATCAGATTTATTAAAGTTTTCGTGTAATCCAAGAGAAACGCCAGATAATTATGATGGTCAGAGGGGCGGATGAACCTTAAAGGTCATCGGTGGGCAGTATCTGGTGAGAGGATGAACCGTGCCGCCAACAATGGAGGCTTTGGAATTGTCTTTCTCAACGGCCAATTCAAATTCTTTCAAAATCATCAGGACCGCATCACCCAACCGGACCAGAGCCAGGTTGGCTTGTTCCTGCACGCTTCGGCACAGGCCTTGACTATATGTAGCCTTCAAGACCGGTATGAGATCTGCGAGGGTTTCATAAATGTCGAGAACGCGGAAAATCTTTTCGGGACCTCGGCTACTGGGGGCCACGGCTTCTGCGAAGGAGAGAAGTCTGGCTGTGGACTCCTTCGCGATTTCAGCAAAACAAAATTCTTTCATCTTATCAAGACCCTCATAAACCTCGTCGCAAATCCGCTTCTCTCTTACAAACAGAACTCCGATATTGATTTTTCCAGCATAAATCCATTTCCTCATCTTTTCTTCGAGTAATTGCCAGTCCATATTCCGAACAGCTTTCAACCTCACCTTCTCAACGCCCAGATTGTACAAATTTTCTTCCACCACGGACTTTCTTGTGAGTGCGAAGACTCGAACGCATTCCGTCCCGTACCCGCAATTCGCCATGCACTGCGCTATATTTCTTAAATCCACCACAGTGTCTAACGGAACCATGTCGAATTGGGAGATTCTATCTTTTGACGGACGGTCCGAGCTGGAGTGGGTTCTCCCGTCCTGGACGCAGGACGAGAAGCGCCTAGTGGTATCAGTGATGCTGTCGCACTCCTCTTTGCTCGATTGGAACAACGACCGGGTGGACGACCAGCGATCCGGATGGATAAGTTCGCTGTTAGATATCAGAATTTCGTGAAACTCCTCCAGATGCGCCATGGACGTCTGCATCAGCCGCTGAGCGCGGATCAGTTCCCTGGAGTTGCTGACCCCACTGGACAAATGTTGCATGAGATGATTGTGTAGCGGAGAAGAAAAACAAGGAAACCGTGCAGCAATGAAATATATTATCGTTGAGAAAAGAACAAGTGTAACAAGCTTATTCAGACCCAGAGATGTTTGCTCGAGACATGATGGTATAAGACACAGCGGTGGACTTGGTCCACTATGAGCATTCTGCTTGACATTGTCCGCAGGTCGTTATTGATATTGATATTGATTACTGGGTCCACTAGGAACATTTCCCCTTTGACGTTGTCCGCAGCGAAAACATGCTCGCTCGCTGTGCGTGTGGGGAAAGCCCTTTTATGGAGGGTTCCAATTCTAGGGCCACTCTCTCTAATTTTCTTTTCAGCCGTCCCAAACACCATAGATATTTTTAAAATGTTAAAATATGTTTACAGGAGTAATTATTGTTTAAGAGTATTTGTTGTAGTAACTTCTAATTTAAATTTGTTTTTAAATTTTAAAAAATTATTAATTTTTTAAATAATTATTTTTATAAAATATTATTAATTTTTCATAATAATATGTAGTGTACAAAATTTAAAGATTCATATGATTACGTGTAGTTAAAAATATTATAATAATTTCTCAGTAGTTCCGCTTACAAATAGTTAACTAGTCTTAACATAAAAGTCTTACCTTAAGAGTCCATTTCTTTCATTTTCTTCTATAAAACTTTGATTCGTAGTTTTGTATGTTGAAAGTACAATCATAAATAATTTTTAGAAAATAAAAAATAATAATAAGAATGTACCATAGTAAAAAACGCAATATTTTTTAGACAAAACTTATAAAGGCACATTGCAAATGCATTTTCTGTTTATTATATAACAATATTAACACAATTATACTTATTAATAGTAATTGCACAAGGGACACACAATGCAAATGTCGATCAGAGAGAGAGAAATGAAGATCAGTTTAATAAAGATAGAGTTTTAACAAGGAATCTAGTTGTTACTCTTTTTTTTTGACATGGATGTATGGTCCATCTTGCATTCTTGCACGTCGATTAAAAGAGAAAGAAGAAAAAAATCGAAGTTCTTGTAAGGATTACACTCTTGACATTATACTAAAAACTACGCCCTTGCATAAATATTAGTACCAATATCAATTATTTCCTTTGCAAATGTTAGTCCATGTGACTTATGTCTTGTCAAGGCCCATACCATTTTAATGTAATTTGTTTAAAGTTGCCTTGAGTTATGAGAGGGATAAACACATATTGAGGATTATTTGGATCACATACGTGAATTTCAAAGAGAACAATTGAAAAAGGTAGACTCAACGCATAAATTAGTTGTAAGAATATTTTTTGGTCGTTTTGATGAAGAATTTTTGTCTAAAATTTGTCACGATTAGGTCCTACAAAGTTCCTTTTATTGGTATGCTTTATCCTATCGCACATGATCGATATATGCAATGATTTTGAAAATTCCTTTTTATGTGTTGAATGTAAAGTATTTTTTGTATATAAGTGAGTTAATAAATAGAATAAGAGTTTGTATTCGAAATAAAATTCCCTGTCTATTCAAGACATTAATATTTTATACTTTTTATTTTTTTGTTTAATGTCTAGTGTATTCAATAGTAGATTTTGGAAAGTTACTTGGCTTAGATTGTATCTTTCTTCAAAGAATAGTTGTACCAAATTTAATAACAATGTTGAAGGTTCACCATAGGGTTAATGTATCTGATTTTATACCACACAATTGTATATCGCGTGCTAAAGAGTGTTCACCCAAATCATCAATGTGAATAATAGATCTTGCACCAAATGGCTCGTTTATGTGTTATAGGAATGGCTCCCACAAATTTTGATCAATATGTGTCAATATATTTAGCCCTATGAAACTCATTTCTTGATCACAAGAATAAACTAAAAAAATAAAATATTAAAAAATAAAAGCAATACACATTCCTTACATCTCATAAAATATCAAAGGACCACCATATGAAAAATGTTTAGCTATACAAGAAAGTTGTTCCAAAATGCTCCCAACGCAATATCTAACGTTCTCTCATAGATTAAGAACTCATATATAGACTATGTTTTTATTAAGATCCTAATATGATATTAATGCTATTGTTTATTTTCAGATAATAAAATATTAAGTGAGTTTTATCCATACGAATGCCATAAACTAAATTATGCACTAAACTTTTTGAGGACTGGTCGAGACAATTGACATAATAAAGTGATGATGGGTGAAACTATTGATTGGGATGAGATTTGTGATGATAACAGATAAGGGATGAATGTGATGGGTCTAACTATGTAGAAAAAAATTATAAGGTCTGTTAGGGTGTGGAGCTAAAAGCTTCACCTTAAGGCAAACATGGAGGTTTCTGAGTGTATACAGTCGCTAGCATCGGCAGGCCACAACCGACGTCGGTCAGGGGAAGTGCAGAAGGAAACCAGCATCGGCAGGGATCAACTGGTGTCGGTCACCTCCAGGAAGATAGGGACCGACATCGGTCGCCTATGGCAGTCAGAACTGCTATTGATGAATAGTCAGTTAAGTGAATACGGAGTTTGCATGATAAAGACCAGTTCGAGTCTTTGAGCCGCTTGTCTAAATTAGTGTATGCATGAGATCTATATAATAGACTCATGGACTGTATTGTTAAGTGTAGAACTTGTAGAACCCAAGTGTAGAGCTTGGAGAGTTTTTACCATGGTGGAATCAGGTAGGATTCCCCATGTATGTAAGATCAGGTTTGATATGCAGGGTGTTGCAGGATCATGGTGGAGATCTACATGTGATAAGTAAGATCAGGTTGGTCTGCAGGGATGTGTGTATGCGAGGGTCAGAATAGGATCAGTGGGGGAGCAAGATCAAGGTGACAGCAATACATCAGGATCAGGATCGTGGTGAGATCTACTTGGAGTACCGATTCGTACTCGATTGTATAGGGAGTAGAATGAGGTGAACAATAGCTTGTGTTAGCTGTGTGTTGTGACCTATGAGAGAAGATTACTCAGGTGGGAAGATTACATGGATCCCTTGAGGAGGAAGCCTCACAGAGGTGGAAGAAGAGTGTGATCTCTTTATTGTAATTTCCTTTGTAATGAGTTGAATACAATTGTGTGTTGCCTCTCAGATTCTGTGTGTTTTCTCATTGATAGTTATTTGTTCTTCTGGTTATTTCCACATGTTTAAGTTGCTTATACAAAGGTAATCATGTGTGCTCTTAAATTTGACAAGTTGTGTTAGAGCTTTGGGGAACTTAGGTCCTATCAAATGGTATCAGAGCGAGGTTGGACATTCTCAGAGCGAGTTTGACTAACAGATGGCTAGATCTAGTTAGTGGTTTGTTGATTACAAGTTACTCACATGGGTTTCTGATTGAGTGGGAGTATAGCAATGGCAGAAGATGGTAAGCTGAGGATGAAGAAATTCAGGCACAGGATTAACACCACAAGGAGTGTGGTGGGTTGTCTTCAAGTGGGAGGTTGAAGAGGAATACAAGCCAGGATAGAGATTAAACAAATTACTGGTATGGGTACAGGTGCAACTATTTATCTCCAAGTGGGAGATTATTAGGGTGTGGAGCTAAAAGCTTCACCTTAAGGGAAACATGGAGGTTTTTGAGCATATGCAGTCACCGACGTCGGCATGCCACAACTGACGTCAGTCAGGGGAAGCGCAGAAGGAAACCGGCATCAGCAGGGATCGGCCAACGTCGGTCACCTCCAGGAAGATAGGGACTGATGTCGGTCACCTGTGGCGGTCAAAACTGCTATTGATGAACATTCAATTAAGTGAACGTAGAGTTTGCATGATAAAGACTAGTTTGAGTCTTTGAGCCGCTCATCTAAATTAGTGTATGCATGAGATCTATATAATAGACTCATGGGCTGTATTGTTAAGTGTAGAACTTGTAGAACCCAAGTGTAGAGCTTGGAGAGTTCTTTCCATGATGGAATCAAGTAGGATTCCCCATGTATGCAAGATCAGGTTTGATATGCAGGGTGTTGCAAGATCATGGTGGACATCTACATGTGATAAGTAAGATCAGGTTGGTCTGTAGGGATGTGTGTATGCGAGGGTTAGAATAGGATCGGTGGGGGAGCAAGATCAAGGTGATAGCAATACATCAGGAGCAGGATCATGGTGAGATCTACTTGGAGTACCAGTTCGTACTCGATTGTATAGGGAGTAGAATGAGGTGAACAATAGCTTGTGTTAGCTGTGTGTTGTGACCTATGAGAGAAGATTACTCAGGTGGGAAGATTACATGGATCCCTTGAGGAGGAAGCCTCACAGAGGTGGAAGAAGAGTGTGATCTCTTTATTGTAATTTCCTTTGTAATGAGTTGAATACAATTGTGTGTTGCCTCTCAGATTCTGTGTGTTTTCTCATTGATAGTTATTTGTTCTTCTGGTTATTTCTACATGTTTAAGTTGATTATACAAAAGTAATCATGTGTGCTCTTAAATCTTACAATTTGTGTCAGAGCTTTGGGGAACTTAGGTCCTATCAAGGTCCCTTCTATCAGTGAGGATGAAGAGGCAAAGCCCCTGATCAATGATACGAATGTCAAGATAAAAATAGCTTGGTTGAATGACTTTGGGAATTTGGTAAACTATGTTAAGCAAGTTAAGCATTATCAATGTCATATAAAAATGTGAATGATATGTGATGAGGCTCAACCTAAGGAAAACAAAGGGAATGGAGATGAGAATCAAGGCATGGATCATCATGTATTAAAGGCCCCAATTTTAGGGGAGGATAATGATTGGTGGATCAAATAACTTCTCTTTTTCCTCTAGAACTAAGAGCCATTAATATATAATTGAGTGTTGATAGTAGGACCCTGTGCTCTAACTCTTGAAAAGAGACCTCTATGGAGGTATGAAATCTCAAAGAGTGTCATCCAAGAGGCTAGGTGTGGAAATTAATAAGCGTAAGAGAGTTTTTTGAAGATGATATGTGACTGGAATTTTTGTTTTATTATAAGCAAGGTTTTAGGAATGTTTGTGCTCATTGGTACAAGGCTTTGGTTGATGACTTATTTTGGTCTTTGGTAAATTTCTAAATAAAAAGAAATATTATTACTTATTTAAATTAAAAATAATGAACAGCTGGAAAAAAAAATGAAATAATGCTTATTTATTGGTATTTTTCAATTCACTTTTAATGAATGAAATACTAGAAAGTAAAATTTAGGCTAACAATGCAAACATTGATTTGTAACTTTTCTAGGTTCAAACTAAATGAACTTATTTTCACGTTTTAATATTATGTATGAAGGAATATATTACGCATACTAGGAATTCTTAACATAAAATTAAATGCAAAATAAAATAAACATCCTAATAAATAATAATACCTAAGTATCTAAATATTATTTTACATACGCAAGCTAACACTAGTTTGTAGTGGTTTTAGATGAATACACACTAGGTTTAAATTATTTATATCAAATCCAATTAAATATATTATTTTTATATTTTTTGATTTATCAAAATAAACAATATATTAAATTTACTCAAACACAAAAAATCAACACCAAGATACTACATTTTATTCTTCTACATTTTGTTAGACTTTTCTACTTGCTAGTGTGTTTTTTTTTTGCATGAACAAGAGCTTGTTTTAAATTTAAAATTGATTGTCGTTGAATCTGAAATTGATTGGTTTAATTTTATAATAATTACCTGAGGTTTGAATGAAAAATAATATTTTTTGAAATAATCTATTGTGTGACTAGAAATAGTAAGGAAACTAATTATAAAGATCTAATTATAATTTCAATAACCCTCGTTGCTTCAAAATTGTGTAGTTTAACACAAATAATTAAAGGCAAAGCTTAAAAAAATATTAAGTATGATACGTGGATATATATATATATATATATATATATATATATATATATATATATATATATATATATATATATATATATATATATATATATATATATATATATATATATATATATATATATATATATATATATATATTGTTAAAACTTGAACTTCTAATGCCAATTTATAGATTCGAAATTCATCTAAAATATGAATACTTGTAGGAGAGCATGATAGTTGTAAGGCAGAGTTTAATTGAGTTGAACTAAGAGTAGAACATAGTAAAAACTAAAAGTAGGGTTCATTTTAGTGGGCCTTATAAAAAATACATGGAGGTCCCAAGGTGAATCAGATTCATAATAGTGGTTAATCAATTCAAAAGGTTCATTTTAGTGGGTGTATAGATATATAGATTAATCATGTGATACCACATGATGAATGAAGAAGATAAATACCATAAGTATGCAAATGGACACCTGTATAACACAATTGAATACTAGCATGCAACATGGTGTGGGAGGATGTTAGTATCATTCAGGAAAATGAATTATGTTATGGGTGGATGCTAGAAACATGTAGATGAACTTATAATAATACAGATGGATGCCAGCCACATGCTAATGGATGTCGAAAGTGAAAGGAATGGTTATGTATGTTATATTGGTTAATGTATTTTGTAACCTATGAGTCCTATTTTAGTGAATAGTATAATGAGAAATGATTTTTAAATAATTTTTTTAATTGATAGGTTTGAAAGAAGAATAATAATAAATTTATATAATTATAATTACAGTTTAATTATATTTTTACCACACACACCATGTATTAGGGTTTTTGAAAAATTCTAGAAAAACATCCACTTCAAGTTGATGAATGCAAATGTGATACGGGTGCATGTCTAGGATGTGAAAAATAACACTAATGTTATGTGCTAATGCTCACAATGTATCCATGTGAATATTACATGTTAAGGTGAGTGTTTATAGTGCCCATACCTTATGAGAGTTTTCTTATCCATGCATGTGGGATAATTATCCCCCATACATGGATGTTGTTAATTTGCTACACAAAGGTATGCCTAGGCGGTGCTATCTGATGATGGATCTTGAGAGGCCAAAAACATCTAGTGATAGATTGCAAACATTTATTTCTTTAGACATACATAAAAGAACCCCATAAGTGACCACTAGTTGATTGTGGGTGTCCATCAACATAATATGGGCATCTGTGGGTAGATTGTGGGAGTTTGCCACTAGGCAGCAAGGATTTAGCAATAGCCCACAAGTGCCCACCTATAATATGTTGATGGACACTAGAAATCTATGGGCATCCACCTGTATCTTATAGGGTTATAGCCATTTATAAATAACATGTGGACATCTGTCAGCAAGCAACAAAAATCCATCGGTGAACCTCAAGTTACTACCTACCTAAAGTCTTTAGGGGTATGCACACAGCTTACTGATGTCTACTTAGAGGTTTCATGTGTTGACTAGTAGAGTTAAGTGTTTTTTTATTTTATTAACATAGTTTACATAGTTAATAGAATTAGTTTATTATGTACACTACTAACATCCACCTAACTTTATATGGTGAATTCATCAGGATTGGTCTTCGAGTTACTAATGAATTACATTTCCATGAGGAAATTTATATTCAAATATAGGTGAACCTCTCCTTGAAATGAAATTTGAATCCAAAAATTTAGGTGATCCCAGCTTTTTGGCTTCTCCAAAAAAAATTCCAAATGTTGAATTCAAAAAATGGAATATTCATACATTAATGAAGATTCAACACTAAAAAAACCCTAAATAAAAGTCATTAAAAAAATAAGAGGAAGTGAGTTGTGGTAGCATAGAGTAAAAATTATTCTAAAAAATTAAGAAACACAATAAAAATCATGAAAAAATCATGAAATATTGAGTTTTAGAGATTAATTTGGAACATGGACCAAATGTGATAGAGTTGTGCCTATTTTTACGGGTGGATATCCAAACACTAGTCCTAGTGATAGAACTACCATATACACTACTATAATGAGGGGTATTTTCAGATAAAACTTATAGAATAAATTAAAATTTTGTCTCTAATTCCCTTCACTTAATTTTTTTTAATAAAAATTAGTTCACCTAATTTTTCATGGGAGGAGGAGAGATATTAGTGGGTTTTTTTTGAAGGGGGGTGGCGAAGGGAATAATCAAGAAGGATAAATTAGTGGGTTTTATTAGGGGAATGGGTGGGAGAATAAGTGAGAAGGAAATCCTATATCATCGACCATTGTAGTGATATTCATTGTAGGGTGCATGTACTAGTGCCTCAATATGTGAGAGTGGTGCATCTCTTCATGTTTTCTAATGAATAATAAGAAGTATTAGTCATTATATAATATAGTGTGCGTTATAAATAGCGATTGCTATGTTTTATGTTTTATTTCTTAAATCTGCCCCTAGGAATTTTTTCTTTGAATTTGCTTCACATCTACATAAATTGTAACCACTTAACCCTTAAGCTAACATCCTTTTAAAATGAATTTTTAATTGATATAGGGTATCATGATCCTATATTTTTAGATGAGTGTTTAAATTGAGTCTACATATTATTACTTTATTTTAATTATGTTCATGACCTTCAAATATGTCTTTGATTTGAGGGTTTAAGGCTCTGATTTATTTTTTTGACTTGTATCATTTTATTTGTTTACTTGACGTAGGGTTTTTGTTTAGGATTTTGATCTATTAGGGTTTTATTTCACTTCAAATTTTTGGCTTTTGGATTTGAGTGTTCATTAGTTTATTGGATATGAATTTATGAATATAGTTTTTCTATCTTTGATATTTGTATTCAATTTTAAGGTTAATAATGTTTATTTTCATATGGATGATTGATTCTTGTTGTGATTGAGATCTATGATTGATATTTTTGGGATTTTTGGATTTGAGTATTCATTGAGACCTAAAATAACACAATCACCATTAAAGCTCTCAGATCTAATAATCTCTAAAACTATAATTAAAATATTGAAAAAAATATATATCGACAATTAATATATTTATATCATATACCTCCACCTTTCAGTATGTTACCATTGTCCTGGATCTATCCCCTTTTGCCTTATAATTTTGTTTTAGTATTTTGAAAAGAAATGAATGAAACATTTGTCTTGTTTCTAAATCTAAGAAACCATTGATAGAGGATCTTTTGTAGTTAGGAAACACATGAATATTTTCTAGGCAAGGAAAATATGTTCCCCTAGGTAAACACCCCTCAGGAGTAAGTATCTTGTCACATTGACTAAATTCCTTTCTTCATCCACTTCTAAACAAAGCATCCTCTAATCTTGTCTATATGGTTGGTGTATACACAAGTTTCATCCAATGGTCTTAGACATATGTCACTTTGACCACAAGAAGGGAAAAATCAAGGTCTTTAAGGATTCTAAAATATTGTTTAAAGCTTTACAAATAGAAGCTAACATTTGAGATCTATAAACCTTAAGAGTGAAATTACCTCACATCTATTCTATTAGTTATAGTTTTTCCTAATTTGCCTTGTATTTAGGATGATATTTTAAAATATTATGTCAAATCAATAGTTTCAAAGTATATATTTCACAAAAGATTATATTCCGTTTAATTGCATATTCTATAAATTATAATTTATGAGAAAAAAATGCAAGGATTTCACTAAACAAAATGGCTTCAATTTTTCCTAATCTCTTGTCATTTGATGTAACTAATCAAATTGAGTACCGGATAAAATATCCTATCTACATAAAATACATGGTTATGCCATTCTTCAGGCTTCTTATTTATTAATATCCAAGTTCACATTTGCCTAAAATGAATATTAAAATCAAATGGTATCACCTTGTATTAAATAATGTCCTTGATTTCCATGTCCAGTAATTCTCAACCATCCTTTTAGAGGGGTATTCAGGACATTAAAACATAATACATAAATTCTTTCTTGAGATTTATTTGTAGAACAATACATACCATGCTTATCATTTATGTTGCACAATTTATTTTCCTCAAGAATAGGGAAAAGGAGAAGTGTTATCAAAAAATTAGATTTTAAGTGTTAGTAATAGGTAAAATCAAACCTTAAATTAGATTTTTTAGGGGTCTAATCTCTTTACAAGTAATGAATAATTTTCACATCAAGGAAAAATAAAAACAAAGAAAGTGGGCACCCCTGAATAACTGACACATGAAGCTCAAAAAATTAGTCATCTCTGTTATCCATATTTACTTCAATCCTTGAATATTTCCAATACTATCCTAATAAATTTGCCACCATACCCTGGTACTTTCATCACTAGTTTAATAAAGGTCCATTTGGTTTTATCATAGAGGATTTTCCAAAGGAAATAAGAGGAATAGAAGAAGTTTGCTTAGAAGATTTAGACTATGCCATTGTTCTTCGATATGGAAATAAATTATTGAATATGTATGTTCTCCTAAAAACCTTGTTTGAGTATCTTTAGGGAGGTTTCTCCAAGACTCTGCTGGTATTTTTTCCATATCTTGTAAGGAAAATTGAATATTGTGGTAGATGTCCAATTTATCACTTCAAACCTATCACCAGCTTTTCGAATCATTATAATAAAACTTATATTGTTCTATAGTCTAATATCAACCACACAAATGGCCTCCTTATGAAGGATAAAATTTATTGAAATCAGATACTTATTAACTTTGTGCAATTTAATAGAAAAATCATCTACACTTTGAGCCTTATAATTATTTAGACATCTAATTGTGAAACTCAGTTCATTGATATTTGTAACCTTATCTGATGACATGGCATATACATTTGGCTATTTTTAAGGATTAATTTTTTCACAAAGCTTTGCATACTTTTCTATTTTAATTTTTCACCCAATTACTATACAAGTGATCTTCATGTTGAGAGATGACCTTTTTTTATTTTTAGCTTTGGGCCTCCAAAAACTCAAAAAATGTTTTGATCCTTATCTACTTTTATGAGCCGTGTCACTATGTTGTGACAGTCGTAAGCCTTCATGAAAGGCCTCTTACAACTGAAAATTGTTATTTAACCATAAGTTGATTTCTATGAACTAGTAATTTCCTCTAAATAATTCTTATCTTTAAGGTAAGACACATTGAGCTTATGGATGCCTCACTTGGTTTTCTTTTGGTCATTTTTATATCTCTTTAATACAAACTAATTTTGAATGACACCATGATAAAGAAAAATTATGGGAATACCTTGACCAATCTTTATCATGCTTGGAAATAATATCAAATAATTATTAACTCAAGATAAAATTGTCCAACCTAAAATAAAATGTCATTTCCTTTTTTTCTTGAACTAAGGAGCACTATGCATGCCTATGTGGTAATAATTTTCTGCTAGAGTCAGTCATAATTACTTCACATTTATTTTCAATATTTTTTGTATAAGACCATGTTTTTAGAGATACCTTCATGTTCTAATCATTTAGGCCCCCTTAATATTCTAAGGTTATTTTCTCTAATAGTCACATCGACACTCATAACCACATTCCCTTACCCACCATACTTTTTCCATTTCAAAAGGCTTACAAATTACCAAAACAATCCTTTTTAATAATTTTAATAAGTTCAATGTGAAAACCCTCTTTGTACCACACTTCTTAAATCTATTTATCAAAAACCAAAAACTAGTAGGTAGAGTATTGAAAATAAGAAAAATATTGATAGTGAATGGAATGCAACTTGGACTTATCCTAGTAAGCACCATAGAATAAGACCATCCAAGTTTGATTTTGAGTCATCATAATGGTAATGATCCCACCTCACTGCTTGACTAGGCCTACTAATTTTACCTTTATCATTATTAAACATAATAATTTAGCCCAAAATTTTAGCTTGAACTCTTATGCCATCTAAATTTCAAACTATAAACCACAAGTAAATATGGGACATGTACAAAGGAAATGAAAATATCAGTAATCTATAAATAAGAAATGATACTAATGGAAAGGTTAAGATCTCAATTATCAGTAATTAGGGATGGATACCTTGATGAAGACGTGTGCCTTCCATATATTACAAGTGAATAATGACAGACTTTATTTTGACCATCTTTCTTCTTTAAAAATAATTCTATTATTTATGAAAATTTCAACTTCTTTGTGCATGGGATTTATTGAAGTTTATTTCTTTCACTCTTTTCATGGCTCCACTTGAACCATTCTACTTTGAAATGAAAGTTATTTTTTCCGTATTCCATCTTTCTAACTTTTTATTGCATTTCATATCCCACTTTCATTTTTTATTTGATCTTGTTATGTCTGCACCATCTTATACTTTGGTGTGTTCTTTATTTTTCTGCAACCCTGTAACCAAGTCTTTATAATATTTTGATACTTTTACAACAATAATTTAATCACCAAAATTCATGGGTTGAATGAGAATAGTGAATGGTTATAGTCACAATGTCAGTTGTAGCAACTCTAAAAAGGTATAAACCATCAGTAGATGTCTATATGGAGGAGACAACCAAAGAAAGATAAGAAAGTATTTATAATCAAATATCTTTCATGATTAATAGTGACATGAACCATATCTCTTTTGATCTTATCATTTTCCAATTTATTTTGTTGTAATTTTATGTTTTAAAATTCATAAAATCATAATTTCTTAGAAATACTTTACTTATCTTACCTTATATCTTTAATTTTTGTCCTCATTCCTACTCCTTGATATGCTTTCGTAATGACTCCATAATTTTAAAGTTCAAACCTCTTCTTATGAAGGACAAGCAAGTGATATTAGGGAAGGATATGCCAATTTATTAGCTAAAATTATTTTGTGCTAAGGCCATGATTTTGGCTTTTATTTTCCTTATTGCTTGTTTTGTCATGTCCTTTTGAGACCCCTTACTTTTATTGGACTATCACATCTCATATGTAAATTAATCTATTTGCCCTTTAATTTATATTTGAAGCCATTATTTTTTCTTTTAAAAGTATTTTGAGTCAATGTCTTATTTCATAACCATCGATTATCTTGTAAACTCAGTATTAGACGATGTTAGTTTATATTCCTAGTGAGTAAATGCTATTTGAATTTATACCATCCAGATGATATCACCATTAAATAGGGTTGTTTTATTGGTTCTTTATTTCATATTTTAGGATAATGATGATGAGACTTAGTTAGTTTCCTTGAGAAAACACTCTATATGATTATTTGTCACCACCTATGACTATTAGCTCCATCTGTATCAGCATTATCTCAATGCTATCAAGCTCTATTATGAAGGTTTTATAGTAATTCCTATCCTTGGTATGTGGGACATTATAAAAGGTATTTTTTGGGGCATATATTTAGGATATTTTCTTCATTATCTAATTAATTTATATTTGTTCGATACAACAGAGGCTAGCAGATAATGAGCATTATGTAAAAAATTGTATAAACGGTAGATCACTTAAAGAAACAAGATGGTGATTTCATGATGACAAGGTGTAAATACAAAAGTCTTAATAGTCAGTCTGTCTATGGAAGCTTGGACTTAAAATTAGCCATGATGCCCTAGAAAAAATGATACATTCCCAGTTATTTGATTGGTAAGGGTTATTCCCCATGGATTGAACTAATTGAAATTCAATTGCTTGAACCTTTTAATTTCTCAATCATGGTTTGTTTTGGTAAGATCCCTTTATTCAGTTATGCATGTGTTAGTAGATAAAATCAATGTTTTAATTGGGCATGATTCTAATTTAGTATATTTGATTGAAGTTCTTGGTATTTATGGATTTGAATGTTCCAATATCAAAAGATATGTTTCCAACATAATAGAACTCATTAAAGTATTTTTAGGTAAAATTATGATAAAATGTTGTGATATTTGAATCCATTGTTATAAGCTTTGTGAGAAATTGCCACTATTAGATAGCTTTATATGACTTTTTAAAACTATTTAACCATCTATTTTATGTAACTATAGTTTTTTAATCCTAATGTTCCTTGAATTTAGTAGAATATGATGAATTCAAGGGAATATATTATTTTATCAAGTATGGTAATAATCAGATAAACATCAACCATACATGAAATTTAGTTTTTTGTAGAGTATGCAGATGTTGTTTTTTGTTAATAATATTAGGGGAAATGTGTTTTAATTAAATGAAAATAAAGTTGTCTTGTGTGTTTAAGATCCACATTCCTAACCTTTATTTCATTCACATAATCTGTGATAGACTTATTTTATGCATGTGGTAATTTTAAGCAAATGTGTATCAATATTACAAAGGACATGTTGAAATAACATTTTAATCAGGTTAATAAGCTCTCTTATATGTTTCAAATATTTGATTATGAATGTAGTTTTTGTTCACACCTAAATTATATTCTTTAACAAATATATTGTTTGATTATAATTTTTAATTGTGATTTTAAAATTGGTACTTGTGATGCAACACTTGTTTAAGATGGAATAGGAAGAATACATCAGAGAAGAAATCAAAAGGATTAGTATCAAATTTGTGGATAATCAAAATGTGTTGGATGTCAACAAGAAGGTTTTTATTATTCCTCTTTTCTCTAGTGTTGTTTGTTTAATTTTTTCCTAGTTATATCACTTTTATATATGTTGTCCATAAATAAAGATAATGAAGTTTGTGTGTCGATTGTCAAGTGGGATCCTTAATAGATAATCTTAGTTGTATTTTCTATATGTTGTATAAAATAATAACTCTAGTGTACCTTATTATCTTCTCTTAAAATATATTCTATGTTCATTAGGGGAAAAATGGATATCATATATGAGGAATTTTATATGTAACACAAACATTCTTTTGACAACCAATAATCTTGTTTTGTATTGCAGAAACCTTTAGGAATCATTACACATATGGATGAAGCTGGGTATGTTTATATTCTATTTATCTTTTAAAAAAATTAATGAATTTGATTTTGTTAGTGCTTTAACAAAAATATAGCTATTGTGATAGCATTTTTGGAGTTGAGGTTATATTATGTATTGCATTTGATTTTTAAATGTAAAACAAAGATGAAAAACTTAATAATAGAATCTTAGAGCTATCAACATATATTAGGAAAATATTTTGTACTTAGAATAAGACTATGTTTTATATTTATATCTACTAATAAATTGGTTTGTGAGGTAAGAGGTCATCATGTCCCTAATTTATCAATTTTTATTTATTTTTTAATGTTTCGAAAGTCAACACATGAAATATTTGCCCAAAACATGTAACAACCCTACAAAAAACACAAAAAAAATCTTAAGCCAAAACTTGTTTGTAATGAATTCACTATTAACCACTATGCTAGTGATTTAAGGGATTAATTTACATGACCCAATAATGTAATTTGAACAACACTTTATCTATCAAGTAATTGGTAATAATATGCATTTTATCTATTCTATAGGTAACCTACCAGGAAGATATTTTCCTTGAAAATAAAATGGACTTTATTGTTGTAGAGTATCAAGCTTTATTGAATGCTCCCAATGCCCCTTTGTTGCAGTTCTCTTTCCTCTTTTGCCTGAGGAGTATTTAAAATTGTACAAGTTCTCTTTCATTGGGACATGTTTTAAGGTATATCAACATGACACATAATTTCTTAAATTGATGGGGTATTGTTGTATGTCCTACAATAGTTCTACTTCTATTTTTCCCTTTTTTTTCTCTGCATGTTATCTAGTTTTAATGTTATCAATTATGATCCTTTTAGACTATCAAATACCATGTATAACATGGTAATTTATCTTATATTTTTAAAAAGTAAAATGCCTTCTTTTTAATGTTATGAAATTTCTTATGATTTCTTATTTTTGTGTTTGATGCTATCTATTTTCTATAGCAATAATTACATTTTCTATTGGAAATATTGAACTCAATGGATCCACACTAAATAAAATATGTAAAACCGAATGATGTCCTCAAGCTAGGTATTTCTAATAATTTCAATGTCTTGTAACAATTGCATTGTGGTGTAAGTAGTTTTTTCTACATGTGTACCTCTAGGTTCTAAAATGCTTTGGATTAATTGGAAATAGAACCACATGTGCTTCAAGAACTATATTTTATAATATTCTTATCTTAAATCAAAAAAATAATAACAACTCTATCTGTAATTTTATGATGGAACTTTAGGGTGTTCATCTAGAAAGTGTCAAATGTGTAGATCTTGTCAATGTTGTAAACTCTATGTTAGATATCACATTTGATGTAAATAATTATGAACAAGGATCAATAAATAAAGAAGAGTAATTTTTTTGAATTACACTTGAGATCAAAGACAATGTAGAAATATGGTAGAATAAGATTTAAAAAATTTGAGGATCATGAAGTGTCCATTTGAATCATATAGTTCTAGGAATTTATTTTGCAAAAATATATTGAATTTAATACCTCTACCATTATATGTTAAGGGTTAACAAAATTTAGGGACCCTTTTTTATTTCTTTTGATATAATAAAATACTTGTAGACACACATATTGGTGGCACAATATTTCACCCAAAATTTTTTGGTGTCATTGATGATATTAATCAATTGGTTGCATTAAAAGAAATTTAGATTTTTTTAATTCATTAGATTCATTTTGTCCCTTGAGAGATAATAGTTGGGATTAAAATGATATCTCTTGATAGATTAAAAAAATAGTATTTTATATTGTCTTTAGAGAGACAAAAATTTTATTGTCTCGTGAGAGATAAAATAAGTAGTATTCTATATCATCACAAAGGAGACAATAATTAGAGACACCTAATTCGAGACAATACAAAACTTTGTTTTTGTCTCAGTTTGAGATGAGTTTATTATGTATTGTCTCTAATATTATCTTAAAACACCCCCATTTATTTTAGTGATAGGTTCATAGAATGACCCTATTGGTGACAGTTTCATCACAGTGATTTGTGAAACCACCATGGCAATTTTGTCACCATAGAGGTAGTTCAATAATGGACCACAATAGTTATGACACCAAGAAGGGTAATTTTATTATCCAAATAATGTTTTTAAAATTATGTAAAAAATACCAATAAAGTCAAACAAAAGGGGGATTCAGGAGCCTATGAGAGATATGAAGTGAAAAGGACTATTGTTTTAGATAGAACCCACTTTGTTCATAAATTAGGAGATCACTACAACATCATTAGGTATTATACCAAGAATAAATAATCATGTTGCCACCTCAGATGATGTCTTCTCATGAATTAATAAAGGTGTTGTCCAAAGTAGTATCATGCAAAAGGTAAAAATTGAGTTAGAAATACATACCTTACTTATCTTGGTGGCATAATAAAGCCAACAGAGACTCCTTGCAGCATGCCAAAAAAATCTATGAATCATATGAAATTTAATGAAAACGTAGACAATATATTATGTAATCAATTTGTGAATGACAGTAGTTACCATTTTTGTATGGAATATCATACTACCTGAATCATCCCATCAGGGATAAAATATGACATCAAGTTTTCATCTACCTACAAACCCATAAGATGTGCTACAAAATATAGAAAACCATTAAATTTTCTATTTTCATGCATCAGTCATGCAATCTAGAAATAATGAATTATACCCATGAAAATAATAATTAATGATATAATATTTAAAATGTATAAAGTTTTCAAACTAGAACAACTAATTTGGAGGCCTATATATTCAAATACTTGTCAAAAATATATTCATTTATGAAAATTCACTCTATGATATTTTGAGTTGTAGATGGCATGTTAAAGTTTTAAGCAAGAAAATAGTCAAAAGAATGAGAACAAGAAGAGGATGGAAAATATACCAATGGTAGGTGGAGTAGGGCATGGCTAGGTATGTTTTTACTAGTTTTTCTTCTTTTGCCCCAATTTTTTTATTTTACTTAAAACATACCAAAATTCTAGCTATTTTAAAAAAAATAGTTTTTAAATGTGTGCGAGATGGGTGAGATTAGGAATCGATTAAAAATTTTGTGTTTTGAAAGAAATTGTGATGAGGTTTTTTTTGGGGGATGTGGGTGGTGAAGGGGTTAGAATGATACGATCAATGGACAAAACTACTCCATTAGGGATCAAACTTCCAATCTTCACACACTGGTGATGACATAATCATGGTGGTGAATGTATAACCTCTACTATTTATAGGGTTCACAATTACATAACCATCACTTAAAAACTAGAGTGGTTTTATTATTTAAGACTAAGAGGGTAAATTAGTCTTA